>JAVSCE010013989.1:0-23265 GCA_032199065.1 Smutsia gigantea | reverse complement strand
CTTGAAGATCCTCAAGAGTGTCTAATTTTGGATTTAGTTGGAACTTGCTTTTTTTCTGGAGTTTGTTTTAAATGGTGAAGTGTAATCATTGATATTTAATTTGTGGAAGTACAAATTAGAGGAACATTTAAACATACATTTACTACAATTAAAGTAATGTGCTGACATTCACATAGCTTGCAAGTGATTTCAATGTTGGTCTGGAATGATTGAATACATGTTGATTATATTAAGGTTTTGCATTCTCCCTTTGCATGCAGCTTTTATATTGGAGAGCTTTTAAAGGGACACCCTGGTGAAGATGAAAGGACACTGGATAGAAAGTTAGAAATCCTGGGCCCTATGGTTGGCTTTACCACTAACTCTTCTGATCCTTTACACAGACCTTTCCCACGTTGAGCTTCAGTCTCCCCATCTGTACGATGTCTAACTGATCTCTCAAATATGCTTATATCTCCAAATTTATCTCTGGCATTTATTTCTGTATTCCATGTCTCTTCCTTTCCATTTCTAACCCCACTATTTGGATTTAAAATTGACCTTTTCTATAAAAATGAGAGAAATGCCTCAGTTGAGTATGACTAGCAGTTGGCATATGCCAGCAGGTACAGGGGTAGCTACCTGTCGGGGGACACATCTCTTCATGGACAGGCTTCTTACTGTGTCTGGGACAAAAGGGAGAAAGTGTCAATATAATATATAGGCTGTTGGGCTCTGGGCAGTAGCTATAAAGGGGAGAGTATCAGCCAGTGTGGATTTTGTAGGCCAGCTGGGAACCAGAGGCCTCTTTGGCCTCTACTCAGACTCCTTCCCAGATCCCTGGTTCTATACAGTACTCTCTCAAGCCAAATGATGTGATCCTCTGCCATCAACACTGGGGACTTTGACCATTTGCATTGGAGGCACATAGCTGTGGAGGGTGAAGAAGACATAATTTAGAGCCTAGGGCAGAAAAATCCTTGAACAAAGAGGTTTATTAACTTAGAAAAACCACAAGGCCTGCAATTTGTTAATGTTGGTTTGGTTTGTGTACTGTGGGTGTGGTTCTGAGGGAAGCCCAGATGGTAGGGAGCTCTGGTCAGATTGATGTGCTAGTTTTGAATGCTATTGCTTTCCAGACAAAGCCCTTGAGACACTTGACTCTTTCATACTTGTTCGGAAAAAGAAAGGATGAAAACCAAGGAAATTCATGACTTACCATCCAAAAGATCAGTGTCTTTTGAGAAATATCATTTATTGAGCACCTACTATGGACTAGCCCTTGTCTTGTTAGGTGCTTTAATCCTTGCAGTGATCCTGCCTATGAGAGGTGAAAGAACATCCTTAGGTTATGCAGTTAATAAGTTGTGACATGGAGTCTCAAACACTTCTGACTGTAACACTATATTTTTTTCCCCACTGCACTACTCTGCTTGGGTTGAATGAAGCTATTTGGCTTGGAGAAAACTCAAGATGTGTTCTGTCTTGAGATATCTGAGGTGCTATCATAGGAAGGAAGGAGCAGCGCTGGGGCCCCATAGACAAAAACGACAGGGAAAAGGAACTGAGCATCTGGCACTCAACTTAGATGGGAATCTGCAGAAGTTCGTGTTCACAGGCCATTGGGGGATATGCTCTCTTTAACTTGATGAGGCATAAGGGAGGAAATCCATTCTGTCTGGCTTCTAAGACCCATCATTCAAGGAGTCCCTCCTGGTAGAACCAGGACATAGGAGGAAGGAGTTGGCTTTGGGGCCTCCTGGAACTCAGTAGTTGTCTGGTGGATGACCAGAGCAGAAGCTGACTGGAGAGGAAGCACACTCCTTGGCACCAGTGATAAATAATAGGCAACATTGGGAATCCATAGCTTGGACAGACCCAAGGCTTGGTGGGAAAAGGAAGTAGGGCCCATGGTTCCTCCTGTTTAGCTTTGTTTCTTGTGAGTGTGCTCATTGCTAGGGAAGAGAGAACACGTTTTGCTATAGCAATTCTGTCACGTGCCTTCCCCACCCTCCCTGCTTTTAAAGCCTGCAGTTCTTGAGAAGGCGCTTGATTACCTAGTTGCCACTAGGGGGCAGTGCTGCACCATGAGTTTCAGAACAATCTGCTAGGCTCCGCCCCATCTGGAGTCTCTAGCTCTAACTTTAGTGTAGCTCGCCTCTCAAAATTTTGTTCTCTGGAGGAAAGGTGAAATCTCATAGCATCCATTCATTCATCTATACGCCGACTGATTTAGTATTGACTGAAGGTCTATTGTGTCTTGAAGATAACCATTTTACTGAGGAAAGCAAAATCCTAGGCTGCCACCAAATCCCATGCTATAATTTCAGAAGCCTTTCAGACCTTTCAGACACCATTTCTGCCCTTCAGGGACTTGGAGTTTCTTAATCTATGGAAGCACAGAAAGGTACACGCAACTCTCCTCCCACACAGAATGAAAGAAACATCCTTGAGGCTCAGGTTGTATACAGAGGTGGTGTATAGTTTATAAATTACTGCATGGGATTGGTGGCAGCCTCGGATTCAAATTCTGTCCTGCTGTTTAGCTGTGTGATCTTGGATGGCTCATTCAGCCTCTTAGGACTTTGTTTTCTTCAGTAAAATGGTAGTTACACTAATATCAGAGATTTTGTGGTTTTATTTAATTTTCAAATGACCAAAGTGCCTGGTGCATAGCAGGCATTCTGATGTTGGTTGTTCTTGTTAGGGCTAAACAAGTAGGTGGGAATTGCCCTGGGAATTCAGGTAAGGCAGCCATGAAACCAGGAAGCCTTTCTGGCTCAATAAAGTTCTTAGGATTTGTGGACTCTGCATTGAAGGCAGCGACCCTTTCTTCTCTTCTATTTTTATTTAATAAGGTAACTACTATGTATTATTATAATAGTAGTGTCCCCATCTTATAGATGAGGAACTGAGGCTTAGAAAGGGAAAAAGACCTGTTTAAGGTTAGATAGCTAGGAAGTGGTATAATGGCTTGAACCAAGGCATAGAGCATTTTCACTTTTCTCAGACCTACCCCCCCCCTTTTTTTTTTGTCTGTTCCCGTTTTGAGTGGAGGAAAATTTGGTCCCTAAACTTAGAAGTGCAGCCAAGGATGTTCTGTGTTGTGGAGCAGGTGGCCACTTGAACACAGGCAGTGTAGAGTAGCAGAAGCGGTGATGGTGGCAGCCTCTCCTGGAACTTTGCAGTTGTGCATTGATTTGCTTTCAGGTGGGTGGTTGATGAAGCTGTTGCCAAGCCTGTAATAGGATCTCAGTGGATCTCAGGTGTTTGGACATTGATGCAATTTTACACATAATTTCTCATGCTGTTTTCCTCTTGAGGCTCTAGCCTTGGTTCCCAGTCCTCCTCTGGGCTTCTGAAGTGACTAGTTATGTCCCTAGTTTGCTCACTCAGATAGATGCACAGGGAATATAGGAACAGGGGCTCTGGGCTCTGGAATTGACCTGACTTCCCCTCCTGTCTACAGACTTAGGGTGTAGACAGCCTTCATATGCAGAAAGAGAGGCAAAAAGGGGTTCTTTCTTACATTAATATGCCTCCTTGTAATTAGTATTTTCTCAGAGGCAAATCTTTTCCCCTCATGGGGCCCCGTTTTCCAGTTTATGCTTCTAGCACACTAATAATAACCCTATAGTGCTCTACAGTCTTTTTGGGGGCTTGTGTTGTGTGGATGAATAGAATTCACAGAGAGCCTTACAAACTGAAGTCCTAGCCCCTCTAGGTATGTGTGGAAGGTTTCAGTAGATACACAGAGCTATGGGATGAATGTGATTTAGTATCTTGGAGTTACTTGTAGGTATTACCTCTTTAATTATTAAAACAGATATTTAAGTAGAATTTAAAATTTGCGCAAATGATTAAGATTAAACCTGGGGCTTCAAAGAAATTCTGGCTGCGGCCATCTACTTCTGTCTCCCCCTGGGTATATATATATGCATTCATTGTCTTTTGCAGCTTAAGGATTTCTTCCATGGCAGCTTTGAGAGATCTAGCTCAGGCCAGGTGAGCTAGCTGTCTGCAGGCAAAGGCAGCCAAGAAATAATTTTTTTCTAAGGTGGAGTAATTCTTAGAGTGGAATCGTAAGGCCCTTACTGACTTGAGCCACAGATGTTGTTCCTAGAACCAGGACCTAGATAATAAGGTCTCCCACTAGAAAATGAGGTTTCTTTTTCCTGTGGAGTGGAAGTATAGGCGGAAGCAAAGATTGC
Source organism: Smutsia gigantea (assembly GCA_032199065.1). Classification (NCBI taxonomy): domain Eukaryota; kingdom Metazoa; phylum Chordata; class Mammalia; order Pholidota; family Manidae; genus Smutsia; species Smutsia gigantea. The sequence goes on along the minus strand of JAVSCE010013989.1, from coordinate 19,075 downwards.
CTCATTCCCAAGTTGGAAATGGGGCCAACAGTTGCCCGATCAAATGATTCCCAGTACCCTGTGGACCTTAATTGGAGATTTCCTTATAGCCTGGGGTCCAGGGGTCATCTCTTTTATCCTTTTTTCTTGCTAGGTCTCAATTCTGACTTAAGGTCATATTTCCTTCCCCCACACCCTCACTTTCTCACTTTGGACCTAAAGTGGAGGGTGAGAGATGTTGCTCATGCAGACAAAGGAAGTGGGAAATCTATGTGCATCTGATTTCTCTGTGTTTATAAGAGAAGAGGCAGTGCTCAGAGAATTAAAATTCTCTGCTGATCCTGAAATCTTTCTTTGGATACTGTTTTAGCTATTACTTTGCCCAATTTTTCCTCATAGATACTCCAGATCCTGGAACAATTTTGGCTCTTAGTGATCCTCCTCTTATTACAGCCCTACATATCCCACTAGTGAAACAGAGAGTGTGGTGCATAAAGAGGCTAAGGACCCCACTCCTGGGACCTCTGTGACTGGCTATGTAGTGTGTGCCTGCCTCGCTTCCTTTTAGTTCCGGGATCTCCTGAGCCTTTGCAACTGGGCTGTAGGAACAAGCAAGGCCAGTTGCTGCTCTACCAGTTCTGTTCCCAGTATGTCCCCCGCACTGCCATGACCTAGCAACCTTGCCCTAATGGTCCATCTTCAGCATCTTTAGGGGGTCTCTTTCTCCCTTGACTTGTTTCTTGGAATTTACTTCTTCCACCAACTGCATCTGGACACACTGTGATTCTGCAACCCTATGGAAAATGATTAGAACTACTAATTGGGCCCTATCTTATGTCTAGGATAAAAGAGGTGCTTTAAAAAAATCTTTCCTGCCCACACCTTCCCCCTCTATCTTCAAAAAAAAAAAGCCAATATCACATTTCAGCAGGAACATTTTGGATTCTTCATTTGAAACCTGCTGGCAATTCCTAGTACCTGTTAATTTTGACTCAGGGACTCACCTTACCATTGAATCCTGTCTTTCCTCATACCCCTACCCCCACATTTTCTAAATACATTCCTAGTTACGCAAGTCAGCAGGAGGTAGGTGAGAAATGGGATTACATTTCTTAGTCATTTATAAATAACCTAATTTGTAGAATGGTAGAACTTGGGAGAAGAAAGAGGCCATTTAGACTGCACCACTTGTAGTAAATGGGAAAGCTGGGTAGATGGGGTAAGATGAGGCCCAGAGAGTGAATGTGCTGCCTTAAGCTCATACAGTAAGTTGGAGACAGAAGTGATACGTTTGCTCAAGTTTCCTGATACCTGATTCAAGCTATGAAAGGGAAGGGTGACCACCATGCATACCCCAGTGGGCAGTGAAGGTTGATGACTTGGGGATATGGCTTCTTTCCAAAATGGTTGTTGACTGAGCCTAGTGGGAAGGCTATGAACCATACCTCGGTGCAGAGGTAGTCAGAGTTCATTATCTGGCTAAAAAGGCAGTTACTCCCTTGCAAACCCCAGGGCTCCTAAGCTCCTGTGAGCCCTTGGCATTAGGATATAGCATGCTAGAGAAGAAAGGGTGCAAGTTTTAGAGTCTTATACCTCAAGATTCTAGTCTAGGCTCTACAGTGTTAGACAGATTGCCTCTCAGCCTTAGTTTCCTCCTTTATAAAACCAAGATAATAGCAATCTCGGTATTGTTGAGTGTTGAGTACCTGGCATATAACTGGTACTTAATAAATATGAGCTACTTTTTGCTTGGGGCTTCTGAAGCTCTGGGAGTGACTATGGGGCTGGCTTTGGATACATAGTAGAAACTTTGTGGATACAGTCGAGGTGTGTGTGTGTGTGTGTGTGTTTTGAGGGGAGATAATTATTTATTCACAGAGAAGGAAGGACATCAGCAACCTTGGATCCTTGTTCCTTGTTTCTATCTCCATAAAATTTCTTTGCCTCACTTCCCCACTTCCTCCCATCCTCCCCTACAAAATGATAAGATAAAGAAGACCGCATGATGCCAGCATTACTTCATTGGGATGTGGCTCAGCTTTACTACCTCCATCCCCAGTGGTGGGCATGCTGGGACAGTTGCCCCAGCCAGAACCATTAACACGCCAATGTCAGGAACTGGAAAACAGACCCCATCTGTCTTCTCTTGGCTGGCCTCCCTTTCCTTCCTCTGTTTATCCAAGAGGCACAGAACACCAGGCGCTTCCTCAGTACACTGAGGTACTCACTCTGTTTCCACCTTATTCTCACTCTTTACCTGTGCGAGTGGTAAGGGGAATCATGACTGGGCTCTAGTGAGGGCTGGAAAGAAGCATCTCAACCTCTAGACACAGCACAGCTTAGGGGTGTGTAGATACCACAGTCCCTGCTGTGTCTGTCTCCTCAAGCTTTTTTACTTGGGACAGTGTAAATGGGATTCAGTCTGAAGGGTGTGGGCATTATTCCTAGTTGGTAAAGATAAAAAAGCAACCCAGAAGAACAAGATGCAGGAGTTAAGCTAACAATCTCTACCTTTAGCCTTTAATCCATCCTGGGAGTGGGAAGCTGCGTGGCATAATAGAGGGAGGTAGGTGGCATAAAGCACTGTATTTGAATGGGTTTGGAGTCAGACTTGACTTTTCTGCTTGCTAACTGAGCCTTCACTTCTCAGAACCTTACTCTGACTATCAGTAAAATAGGCCAAATTGTAATTATATCATAGAGCTATTATAAAAATTAAAGGAGATAATGGATATAAAGTTATTGGTGTGTTGTAGTGCTCATAAGTAATAGATCAATTCTCTACCTCAGCAGAAGTACTTTGTGCAAGGATGCTGACTTCACATCTTGACTGCTGCCCAAGTGTATTTTCATGCCAGACCCTGGGCACATTATGTCCTTTAAGGTCAGGTACCATGAGGGCTCCACTTTTGTGTCCTTTGTGCCTGGCACAGGGCAGGCATTTAGTCAATGTCTTTTTAATGTTTTTCTTCTAGGTGGTGAAAACTATTGGCCTGAGGGAAGTTTGGTTCTTTGGTCTGCAATACCAGGACACTAAGGGCTTCTCCACTTGGCTGAAACTCAATAAGAAGGTAAGTGCTTATTCCCTCATCAGCTTTTGAATTATTTCCTTTACCAGATCTTGCTCAGGGGGTTAACATGTGTTAGCTGGCACACCTACACACCTAGGGCTGTGTTTTTTACTGGCAAGTCTGTTGACCACTAGATCAGAATAAGAGCACTAAGTGAAGGCAAAGTTCTTGGTCTGTCTCCACTTTGACTTCTAACAGTGAGAATGGTCAGTGTCCAAGGAGGTAGGGACTCTGCCCTTTCTACGAGGAGGTCTGCCTTGAACTTTTGTCTCGTTTTATACCATAGCCATAAGTGGGTCTTTAAGAGGGGTTATTATCCCTTTTTTCTTTACAAACTCAGGGGTTTTAGATTTGTTAAAAAGAGTCACAGACTCTTGAACTAGAAAGAATCTTGAAGGTCTTTATTAATAATTTTATCTTGTCCCTTCCTTTGCCTGTTGGCTGGTGCCTGAACCCCATAGAGATGCTTCCCTTTTCTTGATATTGTATCTCAGGTGAACTCCAAATGGGGTCATTTGAGTATAAGTCCATTCAAACTCTACACCTTTAAGCAGTAGTGCTTCAGGAAAATGACAGTCTTCCATCTCAGTATCCTCAAACTGGCTGACTTTGTCCTTGGAGGTCTCCAGACTGTCCTGTGGCTTGTTTCCCTGATTGCATGTAGGGAATGGGTGCCCCACCTTCTTCTGGCAGAGTGGTGTTTTCCCAAAGAGTGGAGATTTTTGCTGGACAATTATGGAGCTGTTGAAGAGCCAGTTTGAGGCTTTAAAAGACAATCTGGTTTGTGTTCTTCCTTAGCCAATTCCCAGGCCTCAGGCATTCATCCTGGTCTTTACTTTCCTAATTTATAGAGTTGGGGGAGCCTTAAAAGAGGGGGAGTCTTAAGCCTACTCTCAGATTTTGGGGGTAGTTGGATATATTGTCAGATGATGGTGGCTTGAGGGCTTATCAGTGGATGTTGGGGAAGCAATTGTGGATATGGGATTGGGTCCCTCATGAATGTAATGTGTGTGTTTTCTGAATTACCAGGAGAGTTGCCACTCAACTCTTTTGGGATTACCCAAATCGGTGAACTTTCAGTGTCTTCTCCCTACCCTACAGCCACTCTCCCATCCCCAAAAGTCTTTTTTTTTTTGAGAGCTCATAACCCCTTGTTCCCCCCAGGTGACTGCCCAGGATGTGCGGAAGGAAAGCCCCCTGCTCTTCAAGTTCCGGGCCAAGTTCTACCCTGAGGATGTATCTGAGGAATTGATCCAGGATATCACACAGCGCCTGTTCTTTCTGCAAGTGAAGGAGGGCATTCTCAATGATGATATTTACTGCCCACCTGAGACTGCTGTGCTGCTGGCTTCCTATGCTGTCCAGTCCAAGTATGGTGATTTCAATAAGGAAGTCCACAAGTCTGGCTACCTGGCTGGGGACAAGTTGCTGCCACAGAGGTAAGGTGATGCTCTTAGTGTCTGCCCTGGCCAGAGGGGATGGCAGCCTAAGTCTGACCTATACCTATTACACAGGGCCTTGCCGGATCTTTTGTTTTTCACTAGGGTCTGTCTGAAGACTGTTATGCTACTCAGAGAGACACATTTGCATATGGTACCATGCCCTGTTATTTCTCTGGTACTCAAAATAAAAAGGTTTTCCTCCCTCTGTTTGCCTGATTACAGAACTTCCTTACCCTGGAAAGAGATGCTTATATAGAGAACCAGAGAAGGATTGATTTTTTTTTTCCCCCTATCCCTGGTTCTACTTTCTCAATCCTTTTCACTGGTTTAGACCTCTTATATCAGAGGTTCAGAGTGGAGAGAGAAATATTCAAGCCAGGAATATGGAGATCTCAAACAGTCTTTCAATATTGATAACCAGTGTACATAGTTTTCTGCTTTTGTAAACTTGAAAGTTGAGCTCTAACACTCGTTATTTTTGTTTTACCATCACAACAGCACACTGAATGAAAAAGACAGGCATTATTATCCTTATTTCCTGCCTAAGGAAGTAGAGGCATAGGGGTGCTCACCCTGATTTGCCCCATCTCCCATTTCTCATTTGAGGCAGAGCCGGACTTGGAACCCAAGTCTCTTGATTTTTTTTTTTAGACGAGCAAGGTACAGGCTTTTATTTAGAAATAAAGTGAGAGGACAGAGCTCCTGGTTCACGCCAGAAGGGGACAGGAGGCTCCCCAAATCTCTTGATTTTTTAACCCTAGGTTTTTTCCCAGTGCATCCAATGGTCATTTTCCTAGGCTTTTGCATTGGACAGAAAACCTCTTCATTCTGGGAGCCTCAGTCCCATATGCACAACTCACCTGAAGCTGGTAGGGATTGTTGTGCCCTGGTACTCTACCTGAGTCATTGCTGTGGTATCTGAGGTAGCTTGTTTAAAACAAGCCTTGATTATGATCTAGTAAATCTGGAAGGTTGAGCCTATTAATTTCTCCCAAAGCCATTTGGCCTCATTTCTCTGTTCTGTAGCCAAAGACTATAATCTCATCTCTGAGCAACATTCTCACAAACACCAACTGTTGGTCCCACAAGGATCTAGGAGAGAATGTGCATACCTCTGTGAGGCCTATCCATACTCTCAGGCCCTCTAGTCAGCACAGAGCCTTGATACATTACTGCTTGGCTTGGGGACCACAGCACACTACAGATTTTCTGGTTAAAGGTACAAAGGAAGGTGTTTCCATTGTCTTTCTTGGTCACCCATTCTTATACCTCTCCTACTTCTATGGCCGTTTCCTATGTCCAATTAATACCTCCTGCTGTAATTTTAGTCTGCTTCCAGTGTGACCCCAGTGGGTTGACTCCACATCCTCTTTGCATCAACCTCTCAGCAAGCTAAGTGGGCTTCTCTTTATCCCTGAATTTGGGCTTTGTACTTTAAACCACTCACTATCCATTGTTTTTCCAGGGTCCTGGAGCAGCACAAACTCAACAAGGACCAGTGGGAGGAGCGGATCCAGGTGTGGCATGAGGAGCATCGGGGTATGCTCAGGTAAGCCTGCCCTAGCAGTTGTGGGTTCCATTGCCCTTGCCAGAAGAATGAGAGGTGGTACCAAGGGGAGAAGAGGCAGAGGACTAAGGACACTGGAGGATGTTGGAGAGAGAAGAACAGGAATCCAGTTTACAGGGGAAATTAAAGATAGAAGGAAAATCAGGGCCATTATAAAGCACTGTTTTTTTGTGAATGATGGCAACTGATAGCCCAAAATGACCATAAAGAAATGGAGGGGATCTCAGGATCCTTAGGGAGCTTCTGGGCCATCAGAGGCTCATCCCCAAGAAAGAAATAGGGAAGGGGCTCTCTAAACATGGTAAACCATTTGGAGGTTGTCTAGTTGGGCAATAAATCTTTCCATTTGTGCATCACCACCCCATCTGGGCACCACTAAGAATGTGCCTACAAAGAGGCTTCTGTGGCAGCTAACATACCAGAGGTCAGCAAGGGCTAGCACAGCCTTATTCCCCTTGGGAAACTGTGATGGGCTAGCTTAAGTCCTTTTGGGTTCTTCGACCCGATCCCAATGTGTATTTGGGGGGAAGGGGAGCCTTCCCACACACACAACACCAAGCAATTCTCAAACACTAGCAGTGTCCAAGAAGTCAACTCAATTCTGATGCTATATGCCCAGAGAGAGCCACAGATTCCCCAGGTTAAGGGCTGTATCCTACAAGACTGCCCTCCATCCCCAAATCTAGATGCTGGTCACAAGCCCCAGGCTGTTACGTATGCTTCTGACCTTTGGGTACACATGGGAGTTGCCCACAATCTCCCCACTTAGGTTTGATTCATTTGCTGGAGTGGCTCACAGAAGTCAGGAAAATGCATTTACCAGTTTAATAAAGGATAGCAAAAAAGATACAAGTTTTAATAGGCAGATGAAGAGATACATAGGGCAAGGTACCAAATAAAGGAGCTTCTATCCTCCTGGAACTTGGGGCCTGGCTTGGTGGCACGTGGAGGAGTTCTGGTTCCCCAAGTGTAGAAGCTCTGTCTCATAGAGAAGCAGGATCAGATGGAAGAGAGTGATGATAAGCTCTTCTCAGAGGATTTTGTGAGGGCTTCATTGCATAGTCATGATTGTCTAAATTCTTGGCTGTAGGCCGATTCAACCTCCAGCCCTGCCCTTGGGTCCAAAAGTCTCTCATTAGCATGATGAGCCACCCATTTCACCTTTAAGACTCTGCAGTGTCTTTAGGAACTGTGGATGAATGACCAAATTTATATTTCTTACAACTCATTATATTGCAGAAACTCAGATCTTAGGCTCCTGTCAGCAGGTTTTGCTTGGCAAAAGTCATGTTGTACTCTGTTCACCATCATCTGCTCACCTTCCATCCCCATAATGACAAGATTCTTGTCAGAAGTGCAGAGCATGTAGGCTTTCTGTCTCTCTAGGTCTAATTCACAGGTTCCCCTCTATAACCTCTTATTCTGTTGTTTAGGGAGGATGCTGTCCTGGAGTATCTGAAGATTGCCCAGGACCTGGAGATGTATGGTGTGAACTACTTCAGCATCAAGAACAAAAAAGGCTCAGAACTGTGGCTGGGGGTAGATGCCCTTGGTCTCAACATTTATGAGCAAAATGACAGGTATAACTCAGAGGTCTCTTAGTTTATTTGGCCACGCTAAATAGTGCTAGAGCTCATCATGGGGTAATAAGACTGTATCTCCTAGGTCCCCCTGGCTAGTTCTTTTTCTGCCTAGTTTAGAGCAGTCCAGATATGACAGGATGCATGACCTCCTTTAGACGTTTACATCTTGCATTGACTAGACTTACACTGTCCACTATGGTAGCCACTGGCCAAGTATAGCTATTGAACACTTGAAATGTGGCTACTCAGAATTGAGATGTGCTGTAAGTGTAAACTACACACCAACACTTTGAAGACTGAGTATGAAAAACTGAATGTAAAATGTCTCATTAGTATTTTTTAAAATACTGATTTATATCTTTAAAAGATATGCTGGATTAAGTGAACTGTTAGCATAATTAATTTCATCTATTTCTTTTTACTTATTTTTGTATGGCTTCCAGAAAATTTAAAATTACATGTGTGGCTGTCATTATATTTATATGGGACAGCACTGGCATAGAATCTAATTTTTAGGACTACTCCCATATGATGTTAAATGCCTTTTGGCCTATAATTGCTCTTGCTACAGCCTTATCTCATTTGGCTTATTTTTTTCCCCCTTGGTCTTCTCTTCATGAGGATGGAGATCAATAGATTACTGTTCATGTAACTTCTGAATCTTGAAGCTCATTATTTACCTTTTCCCCAAATATTACAACCTTGGATAGAAAAGTCCCAGTTAAATAGGACTGGGGATTCTTTTGAGAGATTGTTACAAGGTCCATTCCTCAGCAAAAAAATACAGTAAATAAACAAACCTTGGAGACTGGGACAAGGAATAATATGTTCGTTGCAGCATTGTGCATTCTCACTGCTGTCAACTGACCTAGTGGCATGTGATGATACTGGCCGAGCTGGCAGTGAATCTACCATCTTAAGGGAGAAGTTGGCGGAAGGAAAGGCAAGGCACCAATGCTCTATGTCCTTCTCATCTTGTTCTTTCCTGATGTTCTTGGTCTTTATTTCTACAGACTGACTCCCAAGATAGGATTCCCCTGGAGTGAAATTAGAAACATATCTTTCAATGACAAGAAATTTGTCATCAAACCCATTGACAAAAAAGCCCCGGTAAGTGACACCTCCCACGGGCTAAGACAGGTGCTTGGCAAAACCTGGATAATGCTGGGAGCAATCCTGTCATTGTCTTTTTGTCTCCTTTCTCTGACTTTTTTTTGTGTGGGGGTGGGAACAGGAGGCAGAAACAAGCCAGGAAATGGCCAGATGGCATCCTGTATCTGGTGCCACCCTGCTACCTGTGTCTCAGGAGCAGCATGGATGACGGAAAGCCACAGACAGTCCAAGTGCAGCCTCTTAACCACTGTCTTCCGCTACCCTAAGGCTCTGGGGTGGAAACAGAGAGTGCTTCTTACCTTTTAAAGCCTTTATGCTCCAGAAAGTAGAAATTGTTCATGTACTTGATTTATATTTAATTGTGCACAAAGGACAGAGCCAGGAGAAGTTCAGATACAAAGATGATCCTGCAGACCTGCTTTTTTGGCATAACTTTGCTGCTATCTTCTCAAGACTTCTCTCCAGAGCAACCGAAGAACAAGAAAGTGCTTTGGGTCCAGTCATTCCTCTAATTTGCTTGCCACACTTGACACCTACTCAGTTGCCTGCAGTTGGCAAAACTGGAAAGTTGGTGATTGGGAGTAGGATAGAAAACTGAGATGAGGGTCTTCTCTTCTCATACCTTGTGTCCAGCAAGGCATAATGGCCCAGACCCTTCTCATGAGGCCTCAGCCATTGTTCTCCAGCCCTGAGCTCTCTGAACTTCCTCTGCTAGCCACTTTATGCATGTTGTCTCCCTAAACTCTCAACAACATTGTCAGGAACGTGGTGGCATACCCATTTTGTAATCGATGAAATTGAGGTTCAGAGAGATGAAGTAATTTGCCCAAGATAACACAGCTAAAAATGTTTGAGCTGGCATTTATACATAGGTTATGCAAAAAAGATATGCAAAAAAGAAACTTCTGGAGCTTGTGCTACTTCCAGTGTACCCCAAAGCTATATGAGACAGAAGTAGTTGGGGTTCAGTGGCAGGTTAGTGCATCAGCCAATGGTCTTGGTCCAGTGGTATTTGTAGTAACGAACTCAAACTCACTGGATTTTCTTGTGTGTGTGTGGTTTTTGTTGTTGGCCCTCTAAGAGAGGCCCCTGAGACTCAGCGGGATCCCCAATTAGAAGATAAAGTCAGTTCCTGTCTTTCAACTGGAGTGAGGGTATTTTTAGGATGCTTTTCATAAGCAAAGGTTGAAAGAAACGGGTTTGATGGAAAGAGCACTGGTTTCAGAGTCAAGAGGCCTGTGTTCTAGTACTGTGTCAGCCACTAACCTGCTGTTTGACCTTGGGCAAGTCACTTCACTACTCTGATAGTCTTCCCATCTATAACATGAGAAAATCTTTCTAGTGCTTTTGGATTTAGCTTTCAGAAGGCAGAAATTCACCTTCTTCTATCCCGTCAAATTGTGATCGTTGGTTCCCCACCAGGACTTTGTCTTCTATGCTCCCCGGCTACGAATTAACAAGCGCATCTTGGCCCTGTGCATGGGAAACCATGAGCTGTATATGCGCCGCCGCAAGCCTGACACCATTGAGGTACAGCAGATGAAGGCACAGGCCCGGGAGGAGAAGCATCAGAAGCAGATGGAGCGGTAGGTGCTATGGAACTGGGTTACAGGGCAGAGTCAGGGAAAGAAACTTAATTTTTCAAAGGTGCCAGGCCTGCTAAAGGCAGGGCATGCTGTCATCCTGGTACACAGAGAAAGAGAAACTGCAGGAATGATAGACACCCCCTCAGGCATCCCCATTTCCAGGAACTAGGAATCAGAAGCCTAGGATTTCACAGGATCTTAGGAGGGAGGGGTGTTTCATAGCTCTCCAATGTCTATGACCCTCTTGCTATTGCTCTTCTAGGCAGACTCTTCGTTGCTGTGGGCTATCTGATCATTTATAGTCGCAGTAGCAGAAGACTCCATGAACATTTAAATATGGATTCTATAGGGTTTTTGAGTGGAATTGGGCAAAGGTACCAGAATTTTCCTCACAAAGTCCCTATGCACACTAGCCCTTTGCTACTCGAAGTGCATCAGTATCAACTTGGGAACTTGTTAGAAAGGCAGAGTCTGAGACTACACCAGACCAACTGATTCAGAATCTGCATAACATCGTACACAATCAAGTCTCCAAAGAAGATGATGTGCAAATGGCCAGCAGGCACATGAAAACATCCTTAGTCATTAGGGAAATGAAAATCAAAGCCACAGTGGGGTACTACTTCATATTCACTAATATGGTTATGATAAATAAAAACAAAACAGCAGCTCTTGGCAAAGATGCAGAGAGATTGGAAATGTACATTGCCGGTGGTAATGTAAAATGGTTCTGCTGCTGTGGGAATAGTTTTGTGGTTCCTCAGAAAGTTAAACATAGAATTTTACCATATCCCACAATTCCACTTACATGTATATACTCAAAAGAATTGAAAACAGGTGTCCAAACAAGCCACGTATAGACGTGTCTATAACAGTGCATAGCCAAGAGGTGGAAACAGCCCAAGTGTCCACCAATGGATGACTTGATCAACAAACTGTATAGTCCTACAGTGGAATGTTATTTAGCCATAAAAAGGAACAAAGCAAAGTGGAACCTCTAAAACACTGTGCTAAGTGAAGGAAACCAGACACAAAATTTCACATATTGTATGATTCCATTTATACGAAGGATCCAGAATAGGTAAATATACAGATACAGAATGCAAATAGGTGGTTGTTGGGGGCCGGGGGAGACGGGAAAAAACCGCTTAATGGGTATGGAGTTTTACTTTGGAGTGATGAAAATGTTTTAGAACTAGGTAGGGGTGGTGGTTGTACAACATTGTGAATGTACTAAATGCTACTGAATTGTTCACTTTAAAATGGTCAGTTTTACATTATGTGATATTCTCCTCAATAAGTTATTTAAAAAATAGGATCCCAATGTATGTTAAGGTTTGAGAGCACTGTTGTAGTAGGTACTCTGTCATAAAGAATTTCGAACCTCAGGAAGCTTCCAGTCATGTATGAGAGGTTAAACACTGAGGTTCACATTTATTCAGAAAAAAATTTCCTGAGATTGGGGGCAGTTAATACAGCTGGACCTGGCAGGAACTTGTCCTCAAAGACCTCATAGTCTAGTAGGAGAAAGAAGTATATACATAACTGTTTAAGGTACAAATGCTGTCATTTCCTTCACTCAGTAAGTATTGAGCAGTGAAAAAGAAAAACAGACAAAAATCTCTGCTCTCATGAAGCTGTAATTCTAGTAGGAAGAGACAGAAGCAACTTACATAGAATGTGAGATGGTCAGAAGTGCTATGGAGAAAAATAGCAGGAGGAATGGAGAGAGGTTAGATAGGCCAAGTCTGAGGGCTCAGAGACAGAAAAGACATCTAGCCAAGAGAGAAAATAAAGCCTCCTAGAAGAGATGTTGGGGCAAGAAAAAGCAAATGTATATTCTATATTTGCAACACATTCTGGGAAAAAAGAACCTAGAGCTGGGCTTCAGAGGGCAGGTGGAGTTAAACCTGAGCACTGATGCCTTAGTCATAGAGATCACCACACTTTGAAGCACAGTATCCTAGCGCAGGGCCAAAACTTGTCCCCCTTTAACTTCACAAGTTCTACAGGGCAGTACTTAATTAGGCCATTTTACACATAGGGGTACTGAGAGCAAGAGAAAAAGGTGACATAGCTAGGTTTACTCACATTACCTACATGTTAATGGCAGAGCCAGGTGTCTAGGTTGGGTCTTCTGACTCAGGTACAGACTGACAGGGCCCTGATTGTACTGGCCTGTGTGGGGCTATGATGTGAGGACAAGGATGTGGAGATAAGGGAGAGTGGTCCCAACACACAATGCCTGAGTGTGTTAGATGGGTGGGGACTGAGAGTCTAATGCTAGGGAGCCTTGGGGATCCCAAGGCTTCCAGGTGGCCTTGCTATCCTGTTCCATCCCTTTCTCCTTTCCTAGTGCTCTGCTAGAAAATGAGAAGAAGAAGCGTGAGATGGCAGAAAAGGAGAAGGAGAAGATTGAACGGGAGAAGGAGGAACTGATGGAGAAACTGAAGCAGATTGAAGAACAGACAAAGAAGGCTCAGCAAGGTGAGTCTTTGAGCCATCTTGGAGATTGAGTTTTCTCAGAGCCTGACTCATAGGAGATGGAGACCCTTCTGCCTGAGCTGCAAATGTAGGCCATATAATCCAGATGTGGCTACTGATAGATGAAGGATGGGCAAGAGGAAGAGTGCCCAAAGATTTCTGCCAGTTATGCTCTGGAGTGAAGCATTTCCAGGAAAGAAGATAGGAGTCCCTTCTTCATCTCTGCACTCTTCATTGCCTTTCCCCCTCCTTCTCTTTGTAGAGCTGGAAGAACAGACTCGCAGAGCCCTGGAACTTGAACAGGAGCGGAAACGTGCCCAGAGTGAGGCTGAAAAACTGGCCAAAGAGCGTCAAGAAGCTGAAGAGGCCAAGGAGGCTCTTTTGCAGGCCTCCCGAGACCAGAAGAAGACCCAGGAACAGCTGGTAAAGCTATAAAACGGGCTGGGATTATGGGACCTGAATTTCCTCCCCTGTCTGTATTCCTGTTCACAGCTGCCTCTGCCTGAAGGGTACTACTCTACAGGCCTTCAGCATATACCTCATTCAGAAGTAAGCTGATAAATCACTAGTGTAGCCCAGAAACCTTTGCAAACAGGCTTTCCTAACCCTTTATTGTAGTTTCTTACCCCTTGGGGATCTGAGCTGATGACCTGACAAAAGGAAAAGAAGGGAATACACTTGACTGACTACTTGCTGTGTGTTACAAGCTATGTTAGCAACTTTTCCCTTTCCCCTACTTTCTTATTTCTTCTTCCCAGTAACCCTATGGGGTTAATCCATATGGGATAATATGCTCAGTTAAGGAAATTAGGATTCAGAGAGGCTGAAGAGATTTGCCAAACAGTTGTGGCTGAGTAAGGATAAGAAACTATTTTTGCTTCTGTGAACCAGTTTGCTTCCTAAAATCATATGTAAAACTATGTGTGTATGGAGCAGGGTGAGCATCCATACTTGCATCACAATTTCCAAGGGTTCTGTGACACAGAAATTAAGAACCTGTGGTCCAAATTTCTTGACCTGTGTCCTTCCCCTGTACTGTTTGGAGAGTTGTGTAGGGAACCAAGACCCAATTCTCAGGGGGAAGCTTTACCCAAGGTGTTAGGGGTATGCATAAGTTTTTTTTCCCTCTTGCTCAGATCACCTTGTGACCCTTGAGTGTCTTTTCTATACTTGTCCTGGAAAGAGTCTTAGTGGAGCCCTGAGACTGTAGGATAATGGGATGTGTCTTACACTTCAGGCAGTGACACAGTGATCTTCAAAGCTTTACTTTGAAGGCCCTAACTGTGCAGTGGGCAGTGATGAGAAACGAAAGGGGAGAGAAAGAGAGGAGATGGGAAAGAGAGGGAGGGTTATGCGAGGAAGAGACAGAAGTTTGTCTTCAGGAGGTCTATAGTCTAGTTGGGAAGCTCTGACTTAGGAGGAAATGGTTCTGAGTTAATAGGGTGTTACAGTAGATCTGAGGATAGGAGTGGTCCTCTGGGCTTCTGAAGGAGCTGTGGTACAAAGAGCCCTGGGATAGCAAGCAGGTGGAGCAGCAAGCTCCCTATTGCTTCCTCAGGGGAACTGGGGTCCCTGAGGACCAGAAGGCTCAGATCTCACAAGCTTCCAATATATCCATAGGCCTTGGAAATGGCAGAGCTGACAGCTCGTATCTCCCAGTTGGAGATGGCCCGACAGAAGAAGGAGAGTGAAGCTGTGGAATGGCAGCAGAAGGTAAGGCACAGTGCCCATAGCAAAGCATCATAGGAAGTGATACCACATGCATAGGTTTTAGTTTCTTAAATTCCTTAGGTTGGGGTTCCATACCCCTTCTATCCTTCCTTGACGGTGTAGATCATAGGAGAAGGATCTCAAGGCTTTCTCAGATACTTACCAGAATTCTCCACTACCCCAGGGAAACTGGTACAGTTGCTTCTATTGTACAGCTAAGGAAACTAAGGATCAGGCAGATAAAGAAACTTAGCTTACCTGGTACCTCCTAGTGGGCCATTCTAGGCATGTGTAGGATGGTGCAAGTTATCCTGGTCTGACTATTGGTCCTTCTCTCCTTCTGTTACTGGACAGGCTCAGATGGTACAAGAAGACTTGGAGAAGACCCGTGCTGAGCTGAAGACTGCTATGAGTACACCTCATGTGGCAGAGCCTTCCGAGAATGAGCAAGATGAGCAGGATGAGAATGGGGCAGAGGCCAGTGCTGACCTACGGTCTGATGCCATGGCCAAGGACCGCAGTGAGGAGGAACGCACCACTGAGGCAGAGAAGAATGAGCGTGTGCAGAAGCACCTGAAGGTACCCAGGCAGGGCCAAAGGGTCAGGGAGACCATGTACCTTGACTTAGTAGCCCTTGGCCTTCCCTGGCTCATCATGGGGGTTAGGTAGAGGAGTCTGTCTCAGTAGTATATAAGAACCTGAGCCTTTATCAACTGAGAGCTTAAAAGGTAGGCCTTCTCAGTTATTAATCAGACCCTGGGCCACTTCTTCCCTTTCTCTGCTCCATCCTCCCCCCATATTCCTTTTACCTCATACTCATAAAATACTTAGGTGACCCAATTCCTACCTGAATCTTTGGTATATTGTTTTACTGTCAGGGAATACCTGTCATTGACTGATCCCCTAAGCTTGTGGTTTTTGTTTTATTCTTGTCACACTATAGTCCTAACGGGGCTGGAAATGGGTCTCAAAAAAGTATATGTATGTAGTAAGGTGGGTGGAGAGAGAAGGGGCTAGTTGAGGAACAGAGAGAGAGGGAGGGAGGGAATATATGTGGTTAGATAAGGGGAGGTAAAATGAGGGGGAAGCCATTAACTGTTCTTCCCCTTGCACCCTCACAGGCCCTTACTTCAGAGCTGGCTAATGCCCGCGATGAGTCCAAGAAGACTGCCAATGACATGATCCATGCTGAGAACATGAGACTGGGCCGAGACAAATACAAGACCCTGCGCCAGATCCGGCAGGGCAACACCAAGCAGCGCATTGATGAGTTTGAGTCCATGTAATGGACACTCAGCCTCTAGGGACCCCTCCTCTCTTCTTCCTTGCCCACACAGTCCTACACGCTTGCCTAACTCACACTGTGCTGGAGCCACTAAATAGAGCAGCCCTGGAGTCATGCCAAGCATTCAGTTCAGCCATGGGACCAAACCTAGCCCTCAGCCCTCACTCACAACCCTGGGCAGAGAAGTGGCCCACTGTGGTGCCAGTGGGACCCTGCTTCTCTGTCCCATCCAATCTAACTTCCTTAGAAGAGACCACTTCCCATGCTGAGAGGCACCTTCTGGCTTGATTTGGGAAACACTCCCCACATTTACTGTGCTGCAGGAGTCAAGTGTGGAGTAATTTGAAAACTAGCCCATCCTTGCCCCATCACCACCTTCTTCTTCAGGGTCCTGTGATTTGCAGAATTGGAGTGTCTGTCACAGGACTTAGAGAGAGAAGGAGGTAGAGCCCCGGCTATATGCTCTAGGATGTCAACTGACCTAGGATTAGGCCTCCCAATGCTCATTCCTTCTAGACCTATTTAGGCTTTGTAATGATTGGATGCTAAAAAGATGTTCTGTCATACTTCTCTCTACCTCCCATATTGGACCTGTTATAAACTCAGTCCCAGTAAGCCTTGTCCCTAAGTTCAGGGACTTAGTTTTTCTTCTGGGTGAGGTGGGGTAGAAAGTGAGTGCCTTTACGAGGTTTCACCAATAACTAGGCCACTGGCAGTTCACTTCAAGCAACTGTGACACAGTGATCTTCAAAGCTGTGACCTTCCCCTGTACTGTCCTGCCTCAATATGTTATGGGAGCCGAGGCTTAAGTGACCTCAGTGGGCAGAGGTATCTCTTACGTATTCTGGGTTCTTCATACCTTCTTGGAATCTGCCCCTCCCCACTTCGATCCCCAAATCCCCTCCAGCTAGAACAGTAGGGATGGTTATCCAAAAACCCAGCCAGCCCCATGCAGGACTCTTGTCAAAGGAAGGAATTGTTCACACCTGGCTTCAGTATTTTCCCTGCCAGTAGTCCCAGGCCACTTCTTCTAACTGTTACTTGGGTCACAGCTCCTGCTTCAGGGCCATCCAGGTCTTGGTATGGTGAGTCTTGGAGCTTGATGCCAGTTGGCTTAATTGGTGAGTGGGTGGAAGAAGCTAAGTTGGTGAAAGGAGGGAGGCCTGGATCCCACAGTTTGCTTGACCCCTTCAAGTGGCTAATTCCTGTCACCCCCCTCCAAGATGGTGGCTGGGCGCTGAGTGTGTTTGACAAACCTCTAATCTAGGTCCTGCCACCGTCTGTGCGATTCCTTGGAACTGTAAACCAGAGAGCTGTTGGGGCCTCTGACCTGGTCCCTTCCACACCCTGACCCAGGAGCATCTTCTTCCTCTTCTCTGTCTCGTGTGCTCTTTTTCTTTCTACCAGTATTATGTATTTTAGTGGCATCTAACTCAATACTGATTTCTATGTTTCTTGCTAACTACCCTTAGAAGATATTAGTCTCGGGGCAGGATCATTTTGGCTTAATTCCCTTACCACCCCCATACCTGGAAAGCATATACTATATTATAAAAGAATATTTTGCCAGAAACAATGTAAGAAGCTTTCATTGTTAGTGATGTCATCTGTCACTATAGGTCATAAAATCCATTCTTAAAGTACTTGGTATTTGGTTTTATTGTTTTCTTTTTTTTTTTGCCTTCTCTCCAGAGTTCCGTCCCCAAGGGGTCATACTGTCCCTCCATGCACTGCCTCTAGCCCAGAGCCCATGGCTTTGATCTTCCTCCAGCCCCACCCCCACCCCTACAATCCCTCACATGACCTTGGGGAGGCTTATGTGCATTGCTGTGAAATATATTGACACTCTCTTGGTGATATGCCTTATATTAGTTAAATTCAAACCTGGAATTGTGGGTCAATCTAGATGCCTTAAGGGCAGTAACCCACCCCCAGGGAGGCTCGGGAGAAAGGTTAGATTTTGTATTCAGGTTTTTGTGTATGTATTTTTTTGATTTTTAAAAATTGTATTTGGAGGGGTTTATGCTCAACCCATGTTCAGTTTCAATGCCAATAAAATTTAGGAAGACTTCACTGTGACTTGATCTTTCTTTTGTGGTAGCCAGAAGATACTTCACTGTAATTTGCACTCTATAGACCACCTTCCGATGGTGTCATTTCATCCACACTTCAGTCCTATGGGGAGTGGATATGACTTCATTTTATAAGAGGGAATGGACTCGAAAAAGTAGAATAACTGCCAGAGGGTACAGGAACTGTTTGATTTAATGGCTTATGCCCTTCCCTCAGTTCCAGGCTGACTTTTCCAGTGTAGGTGAGCCCTACATTGACTGTGTGAGGCTCCTGGGCTTGCTTGGCATTGGGACTTCAGGGTTACTTGTGAAGGGTGGTTTGTATTTCTGGACTCTTCTGGGGTACACATGCCCTCCAGCTTGCCCACCTCCTTCTACCTCACTTATTACAGTGCCAATGACAGAGAAATTACTTTAATCCCTGTTGTAAAAGGTGGTGGGGAGTGGAGTGTGAAGTGAAGATGACGAGTGTGTACGTGTTATGTACAAAAGCTGTTGAGCAGTAACTTACAGTTGATAAAGCATGTCAGATTCGTAGCCCAGATATGGTTATCCGAATTTTGAAGCTGTGGGAACAGACCCAAACCCAGATAAACCTTCCAGGCTATCTTGAACCTGACACACTGTCTGACTTACCAGTTCCATTTTTGGTGAGACAATACTTGCAAGGAAAAGTAAAGTGATACAGTCTGTGAGCAACTAAACAAATGAACAAACACAACAGAATACACTTGGTTGTCATTGGGGAAGGAGGTTGGGGGATGGGCTAAATATGATAGGGTTAAAGAGGTACCAACTTCCAATTACAAAGTAATAATGGGGATGAAAGTGTAGCAGAGAAAGTAATAGTCAATGATGTTGTAATATCCTTGTGTGATGACAGATGGTAACCACTTAATGTGATGAGCATTTAGTAATGTATATAATTGTAGAATTACTGTGTTGTACACCTGAAACCATTATAATATTGTCTATCAACTATACTAAAATAACAGAAACAAATCCTTACTGCTGTAACCCTTTGAGGTCGTGGCTCCCAAACTTTACTGCATATTAGAATCTTAGATTCCAAAGCCCAGACCACATCCTCAGATCACATTTTAATTTAATAGTGGGGCACAGGCTTCAGTATATGTGATGATTCCAATGTGTAAATTTGGGAGCCTCTGCTCTGAAGATACAT